>OY757266.1:3776407-3815274 GCA_963584085.1 Pyrausta aurata | reverse complement strand
AAAATAAAATCTGAAAAAAAAAAAAATTACCTTAGTCTCCAATTTTCTCAAAAACTAGCGGATAAAACAAAGTGTTTTCTACAAAAAATTATAAATTATTGTGCTCAATCAGCCCTTTAAATATTATCACTTAAAACGAGGTGAACTTATATTCAATGAATTCTTACCGAGCATAGGATGCATCATCGGGTTCATCATTCCCGGTTGCGAGTACTTGTAGATTTCACTCATTTTCTGCATCAACTGCAATAAAAACGATACTTTAGCATCAAATTTATTTTAGATTTAGTCATGCACCTATGATTTACATAAAGTGTAGCTTAGCAGTTTGAAAGTATATAAATTGTATTCATAACTGCCAAGTATGAAGCTTTAAGTGCATTTTGTACGGTTACATTGTACAAGGAAAAAAAGGCATGCTAAAATAAAATTAAGATACAGAGAGATCCAACTTACTAATCTTTGAAACTTATTTCTTAATTTACAAGTTTTTTAGACATTATTTTATTTACGCAATACCTTCTTTCCCCCAAGAATATAAAGCTATTTTATAGACAGAGATGATCATAATAAAAATAAGTTAAGTTTAGCCTGTAAGCATCCCACTGCTGGGCAAAGGCCTTAAATAAATATAGTTCGCAAAAATGTTTTCGTCTCTTTTTTCCCATTCAGTATCTTAGTCTTTTTTTTCATAATATGTAACAAGTGTTTTTTTTGCCCTACAATATTAAAAAATATATTCAATAATAAAAATATATATCTTCCTCGTCACGTGTGCTTCGTAAGTTGGATCTCAGCACATAGTATAGTTATATGGCGTATAGGATTAAACAATAATTTCTCAGAGTATCGCTACAGTACACTTACGCCATAGTCATATCCACCGAACATCTGGACAAATAAATATTATGGCGTGATTATTTAAGAAAAAATACATTTTGCAAGTGTATTAGTTGTTGCCACGCTTCGCGTTTTTAAATATGTTTTCCGACGATAAAATTAAACATAGAATGCT
The DNA here is from genome assembly GCA_963584085.1 of Pyrausta aurata. NCBI lineage: Eukaryota > Metazoa > Arthropoda > Insecta > Lepidoptera > Crambidae > Pyrausta > Pyrausta aurata. Next base: position 3,814,259 of record OY757266.1, on the reverse strand, counting down.
ATATTTTAAAATGTGCACTATAAAAAGAATCAAACTGTATTAGGCAATGTGCTAATAACGATGACTGTATTTACAACTGTTAGGCCCACTTGCGCATGATGATTTAACCAAGGATTACGCTAACCCTGGATGAAATAATTATTCTGTCTCTGTCAACGTTAAATAAAATGACAGAGACAGAATGATTATTTAATCCAGGGTTAAAACATCGTGCGCAAGTTCCACTAGATGAGAAGGAAATCGAGAAGCGTGGAATGGCACTAGACAATCGAGTGATGGTGCCCTAACCATACACGAGCTCTGTCTGACACGAACCGTCGCACTTTCCTGTCCAATAACCGTATAGCTCTGTTTTCAAGAAATAGATTCATCGTAAAGTGTTTTGTGCTTTCAATACAGTGTAATTCTTTACAAAATATGGCATTCTATGCTTAATTTTATCGACGGGAAACATATTTAAAAAATAAATAAAAAATGACAATATTTAAAAAAAAAATTATGAACTGTGTGCTGTTTTTTCATGGATTGAAATTTAAAAAATTACTTCAAAAATTTTTTTTACAATTTTTTTTTAATTTCTATACTGTCGGCAGTTTTTCATGGATTAAAATTAAATGAGGATGCCTGATAACCTCCGATCATATTTAAGCTTACTTATTTATTGTTATAAATTAATTAGTACACGGAGGTCAAACAATCCGTTAAAAGATAGTGTTTTTTTTAATGTTTTCCGTCGATAAAATTGATCATAGAATGCCATATTTTAATATGTGCACTTTGTAAAGGGTCACAGTGTATATTCTAGTTGTACTCACGGCAGGGTTGGCGTTGTATATGAGCGGCAGCATGTCCCGTATCTGGTTGTCGTTGATGTTGGGCATGTCTTTGCGCAGCATCGCCGCCAGCGCAGCGTAGGCTAGCTGCTGCTGCTGCTGGGCTAGTAGACCGGACACTGCGGGGGAAAGGAAGTTGCAACATAGTTATCTTTCTAGAGGTAAGTTAGGAGAAGTAATGTTCATGAAAAAATCATTGATTATCATTCATATAAATAACACAAGAAACAAAAACAAACTTGTCGTTTTAAATGTTCAGACTAGTTAAAGCTCGTTCGGACCAAATGCTTACCACGTTAAATTTATAAGAATTATAATAGATTAAATACTACTAGCTAGTCCATTTTAGCGATAACTCAATCTCACAACCGAAGTACGTTGTTGCGTTTGTACACTGGTCATATAAACAGTTCTAGATTAGAGACCCTTCGACCAAAGGCGCAGCGTGGGACGTCCACCGACAAGATTGATAGACAACCTTGTTAAGATCGCAGGATCACACTGGATGCAGATCGCTTGCAACCGTTGGGTCAAGAAAATGGAGACCCTTCGACCAAGCGCAGCGTAGGACGGCCACCGAAGAGTGAGATAGACGACCTTGTAAAGATTAGATGATCACACCGAGTGCAGACCACATGCAACCGATCGCTATGGGGCAAGTTCAGCAGTGGACGTCCTGCGGCCGATAATGATGATGATGGCGAAGCGCACTCACTCATGCCGTTGTTCATGGGCCAGGCGGAGGGGAAGGGCGCGGGCGGCGGGCGGTTCTTCTCGTTCTCGAAGTCCTCCCAGGCCGCCTTGCGCTCCTCCTCGCTCAGCGTCTCCTCCTCCTTGTTCTCGAGCAGCGAGTCGTGCTCGTGGTATTTGTATATCTGGAAGGGAAATACAGGCGATTGATTATTTGGTGATAGTTGATGCGCAGCAGATGGCTATCGCCGCAGGGGCAGACCCAGAAAGCTCTGGTGTGACGATTTGGTTAGTTTTGCTAAGGATTGGGAGTCGTTGGCCATGCATAGAGATAAGTGGGAGAGCTTGGGGGAGACCTTTGCCCAGCGGGGGGATGATATAGGTTAAAAAGAAAGTTGATGCGACTCCGTAAAGAAGTGGAACTCGGGAAGGAGTGGTAATGAATTGAGAAAGTTTGAGTGTAACAGTTTGTGAGATGAGTGCTCGGGTCGATTGTAAAGGAAATACGAAACAAACCCAATGAAAGTTGTTCCAACACAAATTTATTCACGGTTCTTTACGTTATTATAATATCGATGCCTAAGCAGACATACTGAAGCTATTGATGTTCGTGTAAATAACTTATTACCTAAATGGCCGCGAGTGTGAAAGTCATTGGCATAACGCATTATTGTGCGTAACGAAGTCAACAAGATACTTTGTATGAACAGTCTTACCCTTTAAATGGTAATCTTACTTAAAAATTTATCAACGTGGTCAGATACGGCTGACTATTCTATGGACACTTCGTCCCATGCTAGAACAACCAAAAAATAGCAAATCTATTAAGCTAACAACTCACGGCGCGGTTTCCACCCGCGCCCGCAGCCTCTGTAGAATGCAGATTTGTATGGCGTGGTTCGCGGCGGACGCGGGTGAAAACCACGCCGTGAGTTCTTACTCGTAACTTACGAGTTTGTAACGTATTTAATAGCTATATAAATTTGACTATCAGAAGGTTTCATTTACCTGTGTCTCGTGCTCGCGCAGCATCTCGGCGAACAGTCGGTCCTTGGGCAGCGGCGGCAGCGGCCGCGGGGAGGGCGGGACGGGGTCGAACTTGTACAGCTCCGCGAGATCGTTCTCCGCATAGTGCCGATCGATCTGTTGCTCGTCGATAACGCGTTTTGATATCGCTTGTTTGGTTACTTGACGCTCGTAGATTTTCTCTTCCATTGTGCCCTGAAATAATGCAATTACTATTTATTAATCTATGATAATGGTATTCTTTCGAGTGATACTTTATAAGATCAGTCGACGATATCTATTGGAAACAAGCATAATATTTATATTGGAAGCTTCAGCCAGCTTATTATTATTATTAAGAAGTCTCTGAACCTTATTTCCTAGCATTGTAGATAGCATTATTTATTGTTTCAGCAAGGAACAATTTTATTTTGAATTGACACGTTTGCGTATAAATGTTCTTGAAGTCCATATAAGTTTAAATTGATATTGAAATTGAGGTAGCTACATTGGCAATCCTGGGATTTGTTGAGCAGATACCACATTAATTTTTTTATTCAGCTTTTCGCAGCAGATAGATAATTAGTATAATTAAGATTATAAAGAACTCACCATAGCCAGGAACCGGTATATATAGCAGGGCTTCTTCTGCCCGAAGCGGTACACGCGGAAGATGCTCTGCACGTCGTGCGACGGGTTCCACGACACGTCGAAGATTACTACGCGGTTGGCCGCTACTAAGTTGATGCCCAGACCGCCCGCTCGCGTCGAGATTAAGAATAGTCTGACAAAGATGAACTTATTCAAACATGTTTAAAAATTATACTATCCTTTATATGTAAATATATTTTTTTCTTTTTTTATAAATTTATTTTTATAATATGTTGATGAAACTGTTATACTTAACGCAAAGACTCGCGGCAGTTAGTGCCATAAAACACTTTTGAAACAGGGATGCGTAAGCGCAAATTACTTGGACGTCATCCATAAACAGTGCAAGTGTAAAAGAGAAAATGGTGTGCGCTTTCTCTTTTGCACGTTTTATTGTTCCACCTGGAACGAGTCTTTGCGTTTACTATATCTATCTAATCGAACCTTTTTTATAACTGACAAAATGCTTTTAGGTTCTACAAATTCTTACGATAATAGCTCGGAATACTACTTATAATGTCAATCCTTGCCTGACTGGACTGGCCATATCTCGTCATTATTTCAATTGATTACGTGTTATGACGTGCATCATTATCAGTAAGCAGCTATTGATTTTAAGCAACTAACCTCGCTCTAGGATTGTCTTCTCTGTTGAAATTCTTGCACCAAATAGATCTGTTTTCACATGACGTCGACCCGTCCAGTCTGAAATAGTCAACGCCTGGAGACCATGACCCTGTAAAGAATAACACGTTTTATAAACTCTTACGCCTGAAATCTTATCGACTCGAGTACTACCCAGTTCTGCATGTATTTTTTTCTCTCGGTCGAATAGTATTTTCTTTCTTTCTTTATTTTAGTTTTTATGGTGTTGTGTCATCTTCATCTTAACCGATTGTTAAATATTCAAAAATGTTTCAGATGTTGAGAGAGCAATCACGCAACATTGATGAGATAACGCAGCCTACACGTTAAACAAAGCACTTGCAAATTTCAACAGGTTTGCCAATGTGTCGGAGGCCGAGTGTTATAGGCATGCGTCCGGATAGCAACAGACATTTCGATTCCTTGTCTGAAAAAGTTGCTTTTTAAAGTGCAACTCCTAAGTCCGAAATGAACGCAATTGTAAAATCCTTGCATATCAGTTTTTATTTTAGATCCAATAGCACACTCGGCTTACTCTGAGTGAAATCATTTGTTGCTGATATAAAGCAAGAAATAAAGTACTTTATTTGGACACATAAGTACAGCATACATGTGACAATTAAAAATTTGTCAATAAAAAACAAACAGAAACATGAAAGCGCAGCTCAGGTTAAATGTTTAAGTGGAACTGGGCTATACTATTTTAATTCTTTATACTTACCAACATGTCCTCCTAATTTCTCGTCAATACGTCCTTCTTGTGTCGCTTCGTCAACTTTCCCCAGGAAATGTTCTATGAGATCCAATGAGTATAAAGATTGGGAGAACACCAATCTGAAAAAGTGGAAGATATTTAGGCTAAAGAGATCTCCTGAAATTACTTAACGGGTTAAATACAGAATAAGTAAGTAAACAGAAAATAAAGTTTGTTTAATGTCAACAAATGAGACTGTGGCAACCTATTAGCCACAACCTTTATATTCAATGACGATCCCACAAAATATATAGTATATCAGGAAAGGCTTTTGACTGAGCATTAAGAGGCGGAAAACTCTTGGTTCTTTAACTGCTGTGTACAAGGCAAGAGGGAAACCACCACAATATCTTCCCTTATTTGGAGTTTTGGAAATAACTCCACCGACAAGAGCCTGGCTCAAGTTTGATCATGATCTCTTGGAAGAAGAAACCAAAAATTGCGCACAGGTGGGACTCGAACCAGCATCTTTCTGCCTTATCGGGCCGGCTAATTCTTGCACTAAACAGACGGGTAGATCTGTAGATGGCGCTAACGTCACGCAATGACGTATCCTTTAAGAGACCAAGAATTTCGCGCGGTCGGACCAACAGCACGGTAGCTCAATTGGAAGAGCAGTTGGCCCGGTTAGCCAGAAAGATGCTGGTTCGAGTCCCGCCCGTGCGCAATTTTTGGTTTCTTATTTCACCTTTTAAGAATACGAATATGCATACTGTAAGTGTTGAAAAACATTCTAAACTACATGATCCCTTGGCCTATCTCTGTCGAGAGGCGCCACCTTTACTGAAAATCGGTAGGAGGATATTATTATAAGTACTCACAGCTTGTCGCCGATGGCCTCGCACTGGCGCAGTATGTCGAAGAGCAGCACCAGCTTGTGCGAGTGCTTCATGTCCTCGAGTTCGTCCTCCGTGACCAGCTTGATCCACCACTCCGTTGGGTTTTCGTTCTTCATCTCGATCACTTCTTGCTCCTCGGGTTCCATAAGTTCGACTGTAAAACAAATAGTAGTCTTTATAATAGAGACAGATTCACAGATGTCACGAGTAGATCAACGTCATAAACATCGAGAGAAAATAATCAGAAAATGTACAATCTATTACCAAAACTAACAACTCATGTGACATTCTATGACTCAGTTTTTTTTAAATCTGATTTTATCTATTTTCTAAATTATGAAAATAAAAATATCGAAAAAATTATAATTTGTGATAATTATAATTTTTTCGATATTTTTATTTTCTCAAAGAAATTAGCTTTTGTCGATTACTTACTATAGGTAAACCACTTCATTGAGACTTCGCCTGCGGGGTACAGGGGTGCGGGCGGAAAGACGAGAGCGGGGAATGTAAGGGGTGCGGGCGGCGGTGATACACAAGAGACGAAATTTGCCGTGACAGTTCTTAAGATATGTGACGTCAGTGGTCACAATAGTTGTCGTCAGTGTCGACACTTTATAAACATTACATAACATATTGGAAAAAAATATTCGATTCAATACAATTACACCAATAATAGTGAATTAATTCTAAATATTACTATCCAAAATCGTGGATTTTGATCAATAAATAAAATGGAATTTTAAAATAAGATAGATTTTTTGGCAAAATTAAAAACTTCATTCCCTGGTAACTTTTGCGACTGTTTTGTTTGAGTGTATTATCTAGTTTATATTCCACTGAGTTTAGATATATATTTTATTATATAATATTCGTATATATTTAGAGCATTTATTTAAACACGGTTATTTAACAGTGTTCAAACGGTGGACTTAATGCTAGAATGATGTAAAATGGAATTTAAAAAAAACACGACAAAAATACAATAATATAGATTTTGTGTCCGAATATACTGCGACTCATCTTCAGACTTCAGTCAGACAGTATTCTCTTGTGTACTTCTGTCAAAGCGTCCGCAACTGTCAACAGATGCTATCGCTACCTGTGTAGCGAGCGTACTGAATTTTGAAAAGAATGTGCCTGCCGCCCGCACCTCTCACAAGCCCCGCTCTCGCCTCCCCCCGCGCCCCTGTACCCCGCAGGCGAGGTCTCAATTTCGCGGTTTACCTATAAATAATGATTTAGTTTTCTCCTAAGAGTTTACTCTTTCAAACTCTAAATAAAAAATACTCAAATTACAGTAGAATCGAGTTACGTATGACGTTTGTCAATTTGGCATTACTAGTGATAAGTAAGAGTGAGTAAGACGTCGTCATCTTACTCACTCTTACTTATCACTAGTTACTGTCAAGATATGGACATTGCGGTGAAATGAAGTCATAAGCTAGACCACTTTATCTTTACTCCAGAGCAAATACTTCTGGATCCTACCTGGGTTGGCTCGCGTGCCGCGTCGCGTGGTGACCTTGGCGTCTTTGGACTTGCTCTTCTTCGCAGCCTTCTTCTTCTTGCTCTTCTTGCGGCTGTCGTCGCTCACGTCCGACAGGTCGTCCGACGACTCGTCTGTCGAGGACTCCTGACACACAAAGATTTACGTTACTACAAATACAAATAAATAAACCTTACTACAAATAAATAAACAAGGTTTGAAATGTTATGTTATGCGATTAAGTGAAATGTGTGTCACCCTTATATCATTTGACTTGATTGACGTTGATTTTAAACTAGCCATAGTAAATTTAAACAGAGCTTCAAACCTTGTTTATTTATTTGTGGTAAGGCAGTTAGTTTCAAGTTGCATTTCATTTGGGTTTGTTAAATAAAGGATAAATGAAGAATAATACCACGATAGTGACCCTATTGTTTCTTATTACAATAAAACAAATGCTGCTATGTACTTTGTTATCACAGCAATGTATATGTATGATAGGTGTCCAATATTTATTTCATTTATTTAAAATTGTGTTCGATTGAAAACAATAAAAATAGTGATAAATCGGCCAATCGTTAATAATGATAGCTTGTAAACGTAATTTGGTGGCTGGAATCATGCCCATTGTTTTTAGGTTTAACTTTTTTACTCACATCTGGCGTGGAATCATCATCGATGAAATCTACTAACGATCCCTCTGAGTCTTCTTCTTCTCTCTCCCTCTGTAATAAGTATAATACGAAAATGAAAATAAGTAACACCCCATCTCTCATCATCAAAAACTATAATTCATATTCATAATATGTTTTATTGTGTAAAATTCAGCTTTTTAAATAGTGCATCATCATCATCTTTGAGAGCTAGGCTCTTGTCAATGGAGTTTTTTCAAATTAGAGAAGATAGTCTAGTGGTTTCTTTCTTGCCTTCTACACTGCAGTTTAAGAACCGAGGATTTCATAAAAGGTGCATATAAAAATATTTGACTAGAGAAAAAAAAATGTTTTTTTTACAGTGTTTTGTCACTATACAAACTTAATAATATAAATTGCACTTGTAAAAAGCAACCGTGACTCTGTGACAGACGAGGAATCGAACCCCGTGTCTTACGCTATCCGGGTGTATGCCTATAGGCAGTCGTGCTTTTTACAAGTGCAATTTATGTTATAGAGAAAATATTTTGTGTAAATTACTATTTTCTTGCCTATGGATAAACATCAACTCACGTAGAGTTTAATGATCCTGATGAAGGACTTCAGATAGAATCATCATCATCATTACAATCGGCGTGTTATCAACCGAGTCGTGTCACATGTCTAGCACTTAATGGTAAAGAAGGGCGCTCCATATCCATGGCCTCACGACTCAATCACAAACGCGCCGTGTATTACAAGTATAGATATAGTATGTGCTCATACCTTCTTCTGCTGCATGATCTCGTATCTCTCGGAGTTGTACTTGAGCACAAGCGGGTGCGTCCATATCCGTTGCAGCGACTGGAAATCCGGGAAAAGGAATCCGGACGATTTACCCGGTAGTGGTCTGTAATAGGAATAGAATTTTAGCACGTTATCCTTCCCAAGTTGTGCAATATTTTTTATTAAAAACTAATCAATTTTTTGACAATTTATTTTTCACGAAAGATTTCACCAAACGTTTAATCAACTGCAATTCAACTGATACATGTGTTCCCGTATAATATCTTTAAAACTTCGCTTTTTCATATCTAAAGCCGACCTCTTTGAAAATTAAATTATATTTTATTTGGTTATTCACCAACCATACTCATTAACTTATGTACAATATGTTTAAGTTCAAAGCATAAGATTTTTAACGTCGGAAATAAGTTACTATGGGTAAACCGGTTCATTGAGTCCTCGCCTGCGAGGCGGCGGGGTGCGGGGGAGGGTCGTCTCACGTCTCCCCCCGCACCCCGCCGCCCCGCAGGCGAGGTCTCAATGAAGCGGTCTACCTATAGATACCAAATGGTTAGCCAGTATGATTACCTTCTAGAGTAGTTGTCGAGGTAGTGCTGGTAGAGCTTGCACTGCACTTCGGACAGCGTGATGAACAGCACGTACTCGTGCTTCGGCGGCAGGAACGGCGCTAGGACGCCGTAGTCTCGTCTCTGCAAACAGATATATGCATTAAGTATTAAAGCGAGGGGTATACATAAACTTAATATAGTATAAAGTTCAACAAAACAATAAAATATAAGTACGAGTAAAACTGGCTTAGAATGTTTTTTTCATCTCTCCTGTTCGGAAAATATAACTTTCCTGTGTAGATAGCCGGGTGGAAAATATCATTTCCATCCCTAGGGTGGAAAGTAATTTAGTTTTAATTGGCATGGCATAGAGTCAAGTCCTGCAGTCAAAGCTTGGACCAAAGATAATTGAGACACATCATGTTATCAACATGTTACAAAATCATATTGAGTAGCCCTGAGTTGGTATTATGATCGTTGATATAAAAAATATACAATTTCTTATTTTAATTCAATCAACAATTAAAATATTCGGCTGCCGGCCATAATACCAAAATGACACTTTTTTTAAATTTTATATTGTCAGTGTCATTTCAAGAAGGATTCGTCCAGAGCCGTTTAACTTTTATAAAAAAAAAGAAATTCTTTTTGGATTCTGTTAACTTTTTTTAATTTTGTCAATTATTATCTGTGGAAAAAAATCGATCGATATTCTTTACAAAGATTTAAATTATTTGGTATTTTTTGCTTTTTTGTACTCTTTTTTCATGTATTCGTGCCGTTATTCTTTCTAATCATGTTAGGTGTTGCTAGTACTGTTACTGTTATTATTATTATTATTTCACTCTCGAATTATTAGCGCTCTCACTTCGTTCGAGCGCCAGAAACATCTCGAGTGAAATGGGTCGCTTTCTCCCCTAGTCTAACAATCTACTATTTAACACTCACAATGTTATTTTGTAATCTTATTATTAGATGAAATAAAAGACTAAAAATTGCGCACTGGCAGGACTCAAAAACTAGAATAATGTTATTAATAAAAATCGCATTATAAGCCGCTACTTAGTTTTAAAGATCTTACTTTCCTACCGTATTAAATTTTCACATTGGAAACTTAGTAAAGGTTTCCGGGAACATTAGGAATATTCCCAGGATTTATGGTGCGTGAATTACTGGAAATTGGGAATATTCCCCGCGGCGATCACTACTCTTAACCATGAGCTCTTATAGCCGACCTACATTTGAATCTGGTACTATTTTATGTTACTTTTACGATTCACAAAAAAGTAAGGGTAGTTCAAAACCTGATTAAATTACTGACTATATTATTATTTTGTGGAGCCTGCGCTATTATGAATTTTAATAAACATAGTTACCTGCACAGCCCCGTCCAACATCTTGTGCAGCACGTGCGAGCGTCGCTTCATGATGCGTATGTCGTGTTCAGTGGAGTCCGTGTACTGCCCGTTGGTGATCGGGTTCACGAAGCGGTTCAAGTACTCGTTGTACTTGCCGAGGAGATTCGGCTTTACGAACTGGACCATGCAGTAATCTGGAGGGAGTGAAATTAATGTCAGTTTTATATTTTTATGTTGTTAAGTTAGGAGTATAGTGGTTTATGGTAGTATCACGAAAATATGGATTGTGGCATTTTTTTAGTTGGCTTGTTTTTATTTTCCTCAAACTCACGTATATGGATGTAGGCTTAACTATCCAAAGACTAGCAGAAATTTAAGTAAATGTTATAGGTAAACCGCATCATTAAAATTCGCCTGCGGGGCGGAGGGGCGAGGGGGGAGGGAGGAGGGGCGAAGGGGGAGGGGCGCGCGCGGTTTGCGCTCACTAACCGTGCTCTCTTTTTTACTTGACACTGGCGAAGATCATAAATCGTTGCCATAAGACAGCCGTCTAGCTGTCAAAAAAACCGCACCTTTGCCTCCCCCCCGCACCCCGCCGCCCCGCAGGCGAGGTCTCAATGAAGCGGTCTACTCATAACAGCGTTTAACTTTAATGCCATTATAGTGAGCAAAACCTCACGAAATCCTCTGTCTCAAAAATTGCTGTGGGCAATATAACCGTTAGCCAATCTTATACAAGGTCGGAAGCAAAGTTACTATCAGGTGAGATAATCTCACTTGTCAAGTACTCGTCCTTTATGCTATAATCAAACTTACATTCTTTAAGATTATTCTGCAGCGGTGTGCCAGTAAGCACGATGCGGCGGCGCGTCTTCACTCGGTTCATAGACTGCGATAAGCTTGTTTTCTCGTTCTTCAGTAAGTGACCTTCATCACACACCACTAGATCGGGACCTAGGGATAAAAAAAAACATAAGTTTGGATTATAGGTGGTCATGTAATTTAAAATATTAACTATTTCCGTGTTTCATTATTTGTGTACGTAGAAAATATTGGGTAGGTATACAATTAACGCAACAGATAAACAGACCACCTGGTTCATGCACAAATGTAGTGTATGTGTATCAGAAGATCATGAAAAACCACTCAGTTAATGGCTGATAGAGCATTTAACATCTGAATTATGAATGCATAAATGGATAACCAAATTCAAAATTGAAAATGTTATGTACATATTTTTCTAATGGTAACTGGAACGTGCGGTCTGAGGTCTTACGGGTGTTCCCTATATCTAATCTATCTGTGGTTTTGCCCTACTCAAGATAGAAATGGTTATCTACCTTTCGATTTTTTGCCCCTATAAAAATTCTGGCAGTAGGAAATCCTATCTTTGGCCGAGGAAATGCTATATCCATTCGCGGATAGCTAGATACGTTGACAATAGTTTGCATCTAGGGAACGGCGACAATAGTTTGCATCTATTTTATTTTATTTATTTTATTAAATATGGTACACCAACAGCATACATAGACAACATTTAGTTACAGATAATTAAAGTATTATTCTCCTACATATGCCAATTATAGGTATACACATCATTGGCAAGAAAACTACAAAGTCACACTAGTGCAAAAAAATCAATAAAAAAGTTACAATTAAAAATACTAATATTAATTAACAAAAAAAAAACAGCAGAAGCAGCTGATTTATCAGGTTTTGTCAGATAAATGCCTTACTAAAAAAATCAAAATTAAACGCCTTAATCTAGGAGCGGTTAGTGTCTCACCCGGGTCCACGAGGCTCTGCTGGAAGTTCTTGAGCATCTTCTTCTTGAACTTCTTGGGGTTGTCTGCGGAGAGGTTGCGGAACATCTCGTAGCCGAGCACGCACACGCCGCCGTGCTCGAACCACTGCTGCAGCTGGAACGCGCGCTCCGAGTTCTGTTTGTACCTGCAGTCATTATTATTATTACATACTAGCTTTTGCCCGCGACTTCGTTCGCGTGGACTTCAGGTTCGTCCCGTCTAGTCTAGTAATAAAAATGTGTTTTTTTACGACCTCACATTAGAAACCTCAAAAATTGTAGCCTATATGTTATTCTGATGTATAAGCTATATTGTGGTAAAATTTCATTCAAATCCATTCAGTAGTTTTTACGTGAAAGAGTAACAAACATCCATACATCCATACATCCATACTTACAAACTTTTGCCTTTATAATAGTAGTAGGATATAGTAGGATTTATTCCTTCTACTATATTTTTCTTTTTTTTTTAAATGTCGCAGCAGCGGTGGCACTCGCTCCATTATTTGTGTGGATCGGTAAGAACGTTTACACACGAAGCTTCTCACCGCGTACAGTACGCGTTTGCCGTTTACACATATAACGTTTTGAGGTCTCATACATAATGATGCCAAACCAGTAAACAGTATTTAAATCGGTGAACGATCCACACCCCTTCTGGAGTAGAGTGACTGCGATTTGTTCGGTTGCGGTTACGCTTGATGTGAATGTGATATACTAAAGTCGGCTCGTTATAGGTAAACCGTTTCATTGAGACTTCGCCTGCGGGGCGGCGGGGCGCGGGGGGAGGGTCCCGCGCGGGGTGCGCTCACTAACCGCGCTCTCGTCTCCCCCCGCACCCCGCTGCCTCGCAGGCGAGGTCTCAATTTCGTAATGTCAGTAGAAATAGGCATATGCAGCGCGCCGCTTTACCGGTAAGTGCCAGCGAGATAGACATGACTCTAACACGACTCAATTGATAACACACCGACTATCTCATCTAGAGATCTCGTTCGTACACATTTACTTCGAAGTCATCAGTCATATAGTCAGCGCATTAGCAACCGAGTCGTGAGACCGTAATTTCAGTAGAAATATTCAATTTTCTCGTTAAACTAGAACAGGAGTTAACTAACAACCGTATTTTATTAAAGGTTATTACAAAAATAATGCCGTGATATCATCTTTTGGAACAAAAATGTACACATTTGTAAATGTAAATAGGAATGTGCAGTGCGCCGCTTAACCGGTAAGTGAAAGCGAGACAGAAATGACACTGCCACGACTCAATTGATAACACGTCGACTATAATGGCTATAAGACTCACCTAGAGAGCTCGTACACATCTACGTCGAAGTCGCGCTCGGAATGCTTGAGCCACATGCGGAACTCGTTCACCCAGTTGAGCACGGTGGACAGCGGACACACTACGAGCACTCGGTTTACGGTCGTTAAGTCACTATGCGTCAGCAACGTGTGGGTTAGGGACACCACCTGAAAGCGGAAAGACAGTTTTTACTGACACTAGATAAAGTAAAAATTTAAAAAGTTACTAAAATGCAGAGCGATATCACTCGAAAAAATGACAGATTTTTTACATTTGTTTTTACAAACTTTCACTTTCTTTCACATCTTCAGGGAATAAGTTCGGTGATAAAAACTATTCTATTCAATGTCTTGAACAATACACATTCATATCTACCGTAATTTTAGTAGAAATACCAAATCCTATAAAAAGAAGTGAAAAGGTTGATTCTATGATTGTTTTTCTACAGCAGAATTGAAATAGAAAAATGTATACCTGTAAAGTTTTGCCGAGACCCATACAATGGGCAAGAATACAGCCTGAACCTCTGTCTTTTTTGATACGTTTAGCGCTTTCAAAGCAAGCATCCCACATGAATTTTATACCATTCGCCTGGAAAAGATTGATTAAGAATATTGAAGAATAAATAAATATAAAGTAAGATACGTTATTTTTATAAAATTGGTATAATACTGCTATGTACGGTCAAGGTCTTTGCCGCCTTACTAATTTCAAACGAAAATCGCTGGCATACATAACGCAAAAGACTACGCCACTTGCAATTTACTTAAGCTCAAAGGCGAAAGGGCACATTTCTACTTTTAGCAGCGATGCAGTCGCGATGCAGCATCAATGCAGTCGCAAAATGTCAACATTTACACACTGCGCTACTTTTAGCATCAATACAGTCGCGATGCTAACGCGCGTTAGTATCGATGCAGTCGCGATGCAGAAGCTGGGCATTGACAAATTATGCACTGTAGATTAGCGACTGCATCGATACTAACGCGCGACTGCATCGATGCCAAATTAAATCTGTTCTTTGCGTGAGTCGCGATGCTGTTTTCAAAACGCGCGTTGGTATCGATGACATAATATGTCAAATCGCAGTGTGTAAGGGGTATAAAGGTGGTAAGGCGGTGATCTCGATAGTACACTATAATTCCAAGCGAGACGATACTCGTAGGTAAAATTACCTGATGGGGTTTCAATTTCTTGACCAGTCCTCTATCAACTTCAATGAGTGGCTCCTTTGTTTCTGGATCGAAGTCCAGAACTACCTTCTCTAGAACCACTTCATCTGGTTTCCCGGACTCATCAAATTCCAAGTTATTGTACTAGAAAGACAAATAAGGTGTTATTTCTCAACATAAAGTGATCCATCATGTAAGTATGTTATTTGTTGTGATTAATATTTACTTACCAATTTTTGTCGTTCAGCAATTCTGGCAATTCTTTCTTTCTCCTCTCTAGCTGCTTTTTTGGTCGCTTCTTCTAATTGGTTTTTACCCATAACCTGTCCAGAATAATCATAATGTTATAAATATTTGTTCATGATGGATTAGCGTTTTTTTTTATATTCATTGAGCAGTACAACTCAATGAATAAATACCTGACTGGCATGGTATAGTTTCGTTACCAAAATTTACTGTAAAGATTACTACAATAAATCTACAGTGCCATAAAAATGAAATAAATAAATAAATACTGAAAGATTATAAGATAGTAAGAGGCGTCACCTTACGGATATTCTTCCTGCCGTGTTTGTTCTTGCCTTCATTTTCTGTATCGGAGTCCGAAGCGTCACTGTCGTCTACTTTTTTGATGCGCCGCCGTTTCTTTTTGCTGACAAAACATAAATGGATATCAAGTTTTTAATAAGCAACCTTGATTATTATAATTCGTGGTGGTTATAATACGTGGTGAAGATGATGAAGACCATAGTAGTAGTATCGTATATTGACTGAATTAATTTCATTAAAGGTTTATTATTGTAAAATAAATATTTGCATGCTATTGTCAATGGCTAAATGAGCTGGACATCAAATTGATTGTAAACCTTCTATGTACCCCGTTTAAATGCAAATAAATGATTCTATTCTATTCATAAATCTCGATAAGTGAGACTGAGAACCTTTGGGATTTTTCACTCTATCACAACAGGCAAGCAAAAGGGTGGAATCGCACAGCCCGCGACATGAGTCGACGACAGAAGTCGCATAGTGCTGACGCCGGAATACTGTGACGCCAGCAAAGCCGCTAGGCGTTGTGGATCTGCCATAAGATAAGTCTAAAGTTGGTAGCCGTGCCCATCAGAGTCCTTCTTGATATAAAAGCCCGCCAGAGTCATGTCAGTGCGCGCAGTCTGCATATAAGAAAGGTCTCTTCCTTTGTATAGAGACTGACTTTGTCTTCCACCCCCGTCTCACTGCTAACATAACTCAGGCGGTGACTAGCTTATCCGCGCACACTATAGTCTTTGTTCCTCACCTGCCGTCATTGTACAAGGATCCCGCAGGTGGTTTCGGAGTTCTCAAAGTCGCTCATCTTGATGTCTGCGTCTTAAGCCGTTGCTATAGGAGCGCTTTCTTAAGTCCTGCTTGCTATAGGAGCCGGCCTAAGACAGTTTAGTTACTACCAGTCTCACCTGTCTTCATTAGACGAGGAGCCAGCAGAAGCGTCGCTGTCGACGGGCTTCCTCCGCCTCTTGTTCTTCTTGGGCTCGGAGCCGTCGTCTTCGGAGTCCTCGAAGTCGCTCATCTTGACGTCTGCGTCGATCAAGTCCTTCTTGCGGGAGGAACCCGCCTCCGAGTCGGACGATATCGTCGCGTGCGCTTTGCGGCGTTTTGATTTCACTCTGTAAGGCGAAAACATCACGAAAATAACTTTTTTTTAAAACGAAAGGAAAATATCTATGTTTCTTTTAGTTCATTTCTAAATTAACGCATACTTGTATCAGGTAGCAATAATACAAGAGGCTTTTGTTTTAAACAAGTTATCAGGAATTTATCTAAAATATGTTAAACTTGACGTGAGGCCTTTGCCCAGCTGTGGGATGATACAGGTTGATAAACAAAATGTTAAATCAAACGTTCATTAAGGCGACTGAAATCTTAATTAACAAAATAGATAAGGAAAAATAACTTACGTGGATTCATCAGAGTCTGTCATTTTCTTATCCTGAAAAAGAGAATAAACATTTGTTATAAATGCTCACCTAGAAATATCAAGTAGATATTTGGTCGGTAATGGTATTTTTTATCCATTGTTTTGAAAGATTTTTACGTAAATAATTCTGTTATAAGGCCCATACCTCTTTTTCATTCTCTTGTGAAGCTGATTCGTCACTTTCTTCCAATAAATCGTCCTTGGCTAGATGATCTCCGCCAGATCCGTTTAGGCCCGTCAACGATATTGTTGGTAGTTCTGTAAAACGAAGAAATACTTTGTAAATGAGTGCACATGTGATATAGAAGCTTCGCTTTGAGTAAATAACGATACAATTTGAAGTAGTAAGCGATGTTAGTCTTTAGACCAGTGGACATATTCGCGGTAAGCGCGTCCTAACACGTGGTGAAACTGAAACATCAGATTCGTTAACACGAATACTAATAATACACAACCCGTCCTATCAAAATATACAAGCAAAACATTTTATATATTATGAGCAACGTCATTGATCTATTAAATTCTTCTGCTAAGCTCACGTTTCTGTGAATAAAGCAGCTTGGCGTGCAACAAAAAACAAATGCGTGCGAATAATACGTATTAATCGCACGCATTTGTTTTTTCTATTCATCGCCACATTTTTTTTGTATTGGCACCCGCGGATTGCGAGAACATACACTATCTACAGGGTTACCGGTAATTCGAGAGGGGTAAAAGTAAAAATAAAAGCTCATTTGCAATCGTTTTTTAATTATGTACCCTAGCCGGTAGTGATTACTTCTTGAGATATTTAAGTTTTGAGCTTATATTTTTAAATTTCCCCAAAGTTTTGATGCTATTTTTGTGTATGACCTGATACCTAACATTCAACACTTCCTTCAAATAACAATAAACTATAATAAACTGTAATAATATTCATAAAATTTAAGTTAAGCACGTGAACTCGCTAGTATTTTTTTATGACAAAATCTACTGCAATAGTCCTATGGTTTAGAATGTTATAGCGAAGCGAAGCCATTGGATAGCGAAGCGATTTAAACTTCTAAGTTGAATTTATTCTTAATAAAAACTACTTGGCTCACTACTGTTACGTCTCGGGTAATGACGTATCGTTCAGATAAGAGACCAGAAATTTCGCACAGTCGGACCGACAGCACGGATTGGAAGAGGAATTGGCCCGGTTAGCCAGAAGGTGCGCAATTTTTGGTTTCTTATTAAATCTTTAAGCAAATGATCCTCTTTTACCCCTCCGAGTGTATCCAATTACCGGTAACCATGTGTGTATACGTGATACCTTACCTTCAGCGCCATCGCTCTCCACAGCGGAGGCCGCGTCCGAACTACTATCAGCTTGCAGCATATCCTCTTGGTTTATGTGTGGCTCTTTCGACGTCTTTTTATTCGAACTTATAGAATTTGTGTCGGTCTTTTCAGTGGAAGTTGAGCCTCGCCGTCGACGGTTCTTAGTCAGACTGCTGAGGTTTGCTAGTCTGGAAAGTAACAGACGTGTGCTGTATGGATTTAGATACAACTAAAGATATTACCTAAAACCGGCCAAGTGCGAGTCGGACCCGCGCACTGAGGGTTCCGTGCCAACTTCAACTTAGGGATCCACTTTCTTCGAGTTAGCCAAAATACTTACCACAATATTTTGTTCACAGCAAATAATTATAACTTTGTTTTTATAGTATTTGTATGAAGAACAAAGTTATGTTTGCGGTCGTGGAAAATGTGTGTACATTTACCTACCAAGTTTCAACTGTGTCAAGCTAATAGTTTCAGAATAAAAGTGGCTGTGACATGCGGACTGACAGACAGACAGATATACTTGAAATACAAAATATAATTTTCTTTAATTTGACTTGCAACTCTCTACAGCTGCGATAAAAAAAAACAGCCAAGTGCGAGTCGGACTCGCGTACAAAGGGTTCCGTATCTCCTATGTATGAAAGCACTTTTATTACCCTAATAATTTTAAGTAAAACGTGATTAAGTTTGCCTTATAAGCATTGATTTATTTATCTCAATGCCTATAAGGTTTTGATTCCTTTACGATGTCAGCAAACTAATAATAGTTTTAAATACATAATATTAATAATACCCCTAACTGCCCACACAATGAGTTTGGCAAGAGAAAAAATAAGATCCAAACGTTACTTATATTAGAGATACCGCCAAAAAAATTTTTTCAAAATATTATTGCACCACTTTGGCGAGGAGATTAGAATACACACCCATGCCAAATTACAGTTTTCTAGCACCTCAGGTCCCTGCGCTGAACTGCGTACAGACGGACATACGGACATGGCGAAACTTTCCTAAAGACCTAAAGGTATGACTGGGAGAGAATGCTTTTAGCATTAAGTCTACCTTTTGTACACTTTTATTTGTGCAATAAAGTTTTTAAATTAAATTAAATTAAACTTTCAAGGGTTCCTTGTTGGACTACGGAACCATAAAAACAACTGGACTTGTAGAACTTTTTTTTCAGGTAACCTGAATAAATGTTATTATATTCCAAACCCAACACCAAATATTTTGAGGTTCTCATAACCTTTGCTATTCATGCGATCTGTAAATATTTACCCATCAATATCTTTGTCATCCTGGCTGTCTGAATTTTGGCTGCTACCCGGTTGTGCCCTAGATCGCCCCATCTGTAATTTATTTTTAAATAACTTAGTGCATTCCTTAGGTGTTTACAAATAAAATTGTTAATAGAATATAAACAAAATTACCCCAGAAATGATGTATCTATTGATAAAATCTAATTTGTTTTTTCGTCATCCATAATAAATTTGGAAAGAAAACAACAAATTGTCAGAATTATTAAGTATAATTATAGATAGGAAAATAATATATGACACATGTTGTTACAACAATATTCACTTACTGGCTAGATATCTAAGTCTAGAAAATGCATTAGGAATAACAAATTCTTGAACAATCACACAATAACCAAGTTTGGACATGGATAACAAAAGTTCAATTAACAAGTCATGTAACATTATGCAAACCTAACCTTCTTTTTGGGTTTCAGGTCATCACTTGAATTTCCATCACGTTTCTTTCTATTTTTTCGGCGTTTGCTGTGTCTAGAACTACTTTCATCAGATCCTTTCTTATTCATTGTTATAATGTCTTCATCAGAGTTAGATGATGAATGGCCGGAAACAACTTTATTTTTTTCTTCATCAGAACCCTCAAGCAATGTATCCTTTATTTCTTTCAATGCATTTTTCAACTTTTCATCCTCAGTGTCTGAGCTAGATGAATATGTAAGTAACATTTTCTTTGCATGCATACTTTCCATTATTTTTTGTCTTTTAGATTTGGATTTTCCTTCTTTTTTATTTTTTCTGTTACTATGAGGGACATCCAGTTCATCATTATTTTGGTGGTCTTTTTCAGACTCACCTAGCTCAACAGTTTGGACATTATTTACATTCTGTTTATTCATGGTATTGTCAGGTATAGTAGACTCAACATTGTTATTTTTTTCGGAGTCTGATTCATCAAGTAATGTCTTTTTTATGTTTGAAACATCCTGATTTAATTTACTTTTCTTATATTTGTTGGCATTTTCACTGTCTTTCTCATTTTCATCTGAATCAGAGTCATTAAGCAGTTGATTCTTGATCTGACCAAGGTCATTAGTACTTTTTCTGCTTGAACTATTCTTATCACTTACTTTTTCAGATATGATTTCATTACTTTCTTCCACATCAGAATCATTAAGAAGGGCATTTTTTACAGTTTCTGTAATATTAGCTACAGGAGATGATGGCCTTTCAGCATAATCTTTTTCAGAATCAGAATCGATCAACAATACAGTTTTCAAAACATTCATACTATCTGATGGAGCATGTTTATTGGATTGTTTACAATCATCTACCTTTCTTGAATGAGATGTTTCTTTTTCTTTGGTTATTTCATAAATAACTCTCTCACTTTGAGTGATTTTTGTTAAATCATGAATTCTCAAAAAGCTATGAGAAAATTTAGGTAACCTAGTAAGATTTATACAAAAGTTCTTAGCAATGAAGGCGCTAACTTCCTTCCTTTTTTCTGCCCAAAATTCTTCATCACTTTTAAAAGTGTGTCTCACCGGGTATTTGCTTATTTTTTTATATTGCTTGGAATTTTTGGTATCAAGAGCTGTATTTTCACTAATTTTAGAATTATCCAAATCAGTTTTTTCGTTTTGGACTGGTTCAACTTTGCTTAAAACATCTGGTTTGAGTAATTTTGTAAGGCTGACACATTTTATCAAAGCTTTAACAGGTTCTGTAGGTCTTTCTAAATTTTCAGAAGTTTTTCCTACTTTTCCTTCCAGACTTTTTGTTTCTTCATCATCAGAAATATTCAATTTCTTTTTTTTTGACTTATGTGCAGACTCATCATTACTTTCACTATCACTAGATTTTTTTGAATGTTTGCTTGTCTTGTGTCTTTCACTTAAGTTTGGCTCATTGCTATTTTCAGAGCTATCATCTATTACACTTATTTTTCTAAATTTAGACCTTCCTTTTTTCGATATTATTTGACTCTCATCATCACTATCGTCATATATCAGTTTCACGTCTTGGGATTCTCTTTTATCATTTGATTCAGACTTCTTAAAATCAGCATCTTTAGATTCTGATGTCTCTCTTTTACCCCTTACTTCCGAGTTTGTTGAGTGTTTATCATTATCTTCTGAATCCTCAAGACAATTAGATGACCCTCTTTTATTCCTTGCCTCCAATTTTTTTGGACTGTCGTCGTCATGTCCTGTCCCACTTTGAGACTGTGGTGATAGTCTTTTACCATCTGATTTAGACCTTTTTGAGATTTTATCATCTTTACTTCTACTTGGAGATGTAGATGACTGTTTTTTGCCAGATTCAGATTTTTTTGAGCTTTTATCGTTATGTTTGGATCTGCTGTGAGAATCAGAACTTTTTCTATCCAATGATTCAGATCCCTTTAAGCTGTCAAATGTTTCATCATCCCCTCTAGATTTGCTAGATGATTTAGATAGTGTTTTATCTTCAGGGTCAAACTTTTTAGAGCATTTATCATCCTCTTCAGATTTGCTAGATAACTCTGATGAACTCTTTTTATCTTTAGGATCAGACTTTTTAGGACATGCATCATTCTCATCAGATTTGCTTAATGAGTATGATGACCTCCTTTTATGTTTAGGATCAGACTTTTCAGGATGTTCATCATCCTCATCAGATTTGCTAGATAAGTCTGTTGACCTCTTTTTATCTTTAGGATGAGACTTCTTAGGCCTTTCATCATTTTCATCAGATTTGCTAGATAAGTCTGATGATTGCCTTTTTATCCTGTGGTCAGACTTCCTAGAGCTTTCATTGCCATCTTTAAATCTTCTGCTAGACTTTTTCAATTGTTTTTTGTCCTTAGACTTCTCTTTTTCTCCATCATCAGACTCCTCCAATTGTTTTTTGTCCTTAGATTTAACTTTTTCTCTTTCATCACATTCCTTGGATTTTCGTAGGGACGTTGATAGTTGACTGTTTTTGGAACTTGTATTATCATTAGCAGGAATAGATTCTTTCGAATCTAATGTAGGTTTCATGTCATTTTTATCAGATTGGAATTCATCACTTTTCTCAGTGTGCTGTTTATCTTCTTTATTTAGATTTGAAACAATTTCTTTTTCTTTTGCAAATTTTACTGCCATGCTTATTTCTGGGTCCTGGTCATCAGATTCAGAGGTAGCTAATTTTTTGGATTTTTCTTTTACTGATGAATTGGATTTTTCTTTTTCTGACGTGTTGTATTTTTCTTTTTCTGACGAATTGGATTTTTCATTTTGTTTCCTTCTTCTATACAATTTGCAGTTGTAATAAACAGGATACTTATCTTGCATTGATGGTGGCATTTTTCGCGCCATAACCTTTACTGACATGTAATGTTTTACAGGAACTTTTTTCAATATCTTTAATTTGTGGGAACGATACCGGAAGTATTGGTACTTATCAGACTGTTTTGGAGTCACTGCATCAATACCTTTATTAGACTGGCCCTCGCTTAACATAGTCAGAACTTTATGAACGCCGCCTTCTACGTTTTCAAGGGATTTCTTTGACAGCTGACATATCATAAGAACTTTGTCGGCAGCTTTCTGAACAGCGTGGTAATTCTTTAGCTTGTCTTTTCGAATTCTTTTTTCTTTCAAATTCTCGGACCGGGCTCGAAGGTTTGATCCCAATTTCGTTAGATACTCCATTGCTTCACAAAGTACATCACAGACAGGAACATCGTCCGCCATTTTAGGTTTATCTTCAGGTTAAGATTAATTGAAACAGCAATACGTAGCAATGAAAAAACAGTTTCTTCTGTATAACAACAGTAAAGCTAATTTTATTTAATTTCGAAAGACAAAAACGCTAACGCCACCAACAAACAAACTAAAATTTTAGGTAGACATTTTAAAAATCCATCCATCCCATCCATAGACAAATTGCGATTCCTTTCACGCAGATTTTACAGGCAAATGATAGGAGCGAGCGCGTTTGATAAGATTTACAATATTTATAACTTTGTCAAAACACGACAATCGGTATCTTCATACTAAATAACATTTATCGATCTATTATCAACAGCAACTTTAAAAGAATGAGCGACATTTGTCGGTTTTCCTTTCGTCTCTTCATGGAAAGGAACGTAGTAGTAGACCTCTGACCTATTCAACTCAATCGGATTATACTAGTATACATAAATATAGCACACAAAATAGCGGCAAACGTAGGTATGTACATGCACTACTACAACATATACCTACGATGAATACTCAATTCTCACTCTATTTTAACATAAAACTGATAAACATAAGATTCTCATTATGAACATTATTGATCTTATTGAATTCCTATACCATAGAAATACACCAGTTACAAAGAAGATAAAAAAAACAAGAGGTACTAATTTTTTGTACTCACCTTTCATGTAAATGGCTGAACAGGCGTTTTATTGTCTTCCTTCTCAGTTCTGGGTCGAACTATGATTGTATCTCATTATTACACGTTTTAATACTAAATACTCAATAAATCATACACATAATTCCACTTCTACTTGGGAAATTCGGCGAAATAAGCTAGGTAGGTAAACTATCCAAAACAGTCGTGAAAAAGAACCATAGATTAAAGAGGAACTACAGTTCTTTTCTCTCGCAGTCGCAGACAAGTGAGCGTGTGTGAGAGCGAGCACAGATGAATAATTTATATATGCGTGTGTGTGAGTGACGGAACACGGATGAACAACAAACAAGGAGGGGCGAATAGCCTTTTTTCTCACTTCCACCTTCAGCTGTCACCCTATATGACAGCTGTCAGGTGCGACAAGGATCATGACCAACGGTGACAGTCGGAACTAACGCTATCAATTTTAAAAATGCAGCTGCCAGATCGAGTGTTGCGAAATCTCCCAAATCTTACAAGAGATTTTCCAATTTTTCCTTTTGTTTTATTTTCGTACGTGTTCTGGGTAGAGTTATAAGTCCAAGGTAGCCTACCGAAGTATGCAGTAGACTACGGTAGACTTCGGAATCCTACCATAGGATGCGGTAGCTTTCGTAGATTTCATTTAATTGTATTACGAATTAATTCTTGTTAGAAATAAATGTTCTTTAATCTGAATTTGAAACAAATCATGGTATTTTTACTCAAACAGAGATTATTACTTATTTTTAGTTAAATATGTTGCTGTAGTAGGAGAAGGCTCAGAAGATAAAATAGTAGGAAAATTTGGGTTGGGCAAAAGGAACCAAAGAGATCGATTAGTGCAGTTTTGCAAAGAAAATGACTTAATAATTTCAAATACGACCTTTCAACAACCAACACGATGATTATACACATGGAAGATGCTCGGAGATATTGGGAGGTACCAAATCAACTATACATTAGTCAAAACAAAATACCGACACGTTATAAAATCTTGCAGGGCTTTACCGGGTGCTGATCTAAATACAGATCATAACTTACTTCTTAGCAAGTGCAATTTTAGTATAAATGAAAGCATTAAAAGAAAACAAAAACTAAAGAAATTAGATCTCAATAAACTTAGAAACGACAGATGTCAGAATAAAGTGCAATCTATCTATACTACTATTATGTTTGAACGCGCTAATCTCCCAAATTTCTGGTTCGAATTGAATAATTATTTTTGTGTTGGATAGTCCAGTTATCGAGGAAGGCTTTAGGCTATGTAACATCACGCTACGACTAATAGGAGCAAAGATATAGTGGTAAATGTGTAAAAAACGGGAGAAATTATTTCATCTTTGAAGCCTCCGTTGCGTGCGCCGTGAAAACGGTTCAAGATACACAAAAAATATGTATCAAAGAATAATAGCTCTTTTAATGATCTAAAAAACAGCCCGCGATAGTGTATGTCTATCTATTAAGATTGACTCACAAAAACCGTTTTTATGGTACCTAATTTGGTCGAAATAATTTGTTAAGTTGTATAAACATTTTTATTTTCTTTATTAAGGAAACTCAACAGCTTTTTAATAATATTATCTTTATTTAAATAAATGTGTTGTTGGTTAAGAGTACTTCATTGTATAAATCACAGGGGCAAACATTCAAACACGTGGGGATCGATTTACGCCAAGACTGTTTTCGCACGGTCAGTTATATGTCGCGTTATCAAGATCGGGTTGTGGCGAAAATCAATATGTTCTTCTGCCACAAGATAATAAAACAAATAATGTAGTATATGCAGAAGTTCTTTAAAATAATTAAAGGACACGGTCGACCCGCCATACATTGCTTGCCCCAAAAGTAAAATCCATGCGTCACGACCAAAACTAATTTTATGGGTTCGTTTCTTCGCCTTTTAAAATAATATAAAGTAATATAACCCGTAAATAGTGGGGTTTTCACATAAAACGAAATAAAATGTGTGGGGTCAATCTCTTGCACACTATCTAGAACAGGTCTTTCTAGATCATAGCGCCATCTGTGTCGAAAAACCGCCATCCAGGCCACCAAAACTAAAACATAGAAAAATTGCCCCGCTAGGGTGCGTAACGCGTGAAAATTACGATGACGCAAACAATAGCCAACGAAAAGAAGTTCCTTGTCACAGTTCTTTTTTCAAGTTTTAGGAAGAGGTTGGTTGGTTTAAAGGTTAGTACCTATGGGAGACAAACGTCATCTTCCTTCTTAAAATAGTGATTGCGAGCGCTTACTTATTTAACTAACTGCCAGTTATATGACACTGTATGACACAATATGCCATTTCGTTAAGCGGTCGCCAGTTTGCTTATAAGTGCTCGAAACCGCTATTTTCTGCCAAACACAACAATTGTTGGGGACAGGAAATTGTGTTCAATCGTTGTCCTATTTATTTTGTAGATTTATATGCCGCTAGATAAAAGCAAAGTAAATTAACAATATTGTATTAAAAATTCAATATATTTTTTGCAAAATGATATGCTTTTCTTTAATCTATACTAATATTATAATAATATTATAAAGCTGAAGAGTTTGTTTGTTTGTTTGTTTGTTTGAACGCGCTAATCTCCGAAACTACTGGTTCGAATTAAATAATTCTTTTTGTGTTGGATAGTCCAGTTATCGAGAAAGGCTATAGGCTATATAACATCACGCTACGACCAATAGGAGCAAAGATATAGTGGTAAATGTGTAAAAAACGGGAGAAAGAAGTAACTATTCCACGCGGACGAAGTCGCGCGCAAAAGCTAGTCAAACATAAAACGACTCTGGGGCAATTTACGACCGTGTCCTTTATTTTAAAAATTGTACAGATATAGTTTGGAACTCGAAAAAAAACATAGGTTTTATCCTGAAAATTCTGCGGGGACTCGACCATGCCGAAAATCCCGCAAGAACGGGAACTATGTGGGAAGAACCAAAAATCTGCCGGAAGTCACTATTCCACGCGGACGAAGTCGCGGGCAAAAGCTAGTCCTACTACTATTATAAAGGCGAAAGTTTGTAAGTATGGATGTATGGATGTATGGATGTATGGATGTTTGTTACTCTTTCACGTAAAAACTACTGAATGGATTTGAATGAAACTTTACCACAATATAGCTTATACATCAGAATAACATATAGGCTACAATTTTTGAGGTTTCTAATGTGAGGTCGTAAAAAAACACATTTTTTGCGCTACTAGACGGGACGAACCTGAAGTCCACGCGAACGAAGTCGCGGGCAAAAGCTAGTATAGTAATAAATAAGTGAGTAGAAAAAATAATAAAATATAAAAAGGACACAGTCGACCCGCCATACATTGCTTGCCCCAAAAGTAAAAATCCATGCGTCACGACCAAAACTAATTTTATGGGTTCCTTTCTTCGCGTTTTAAAATAATATCAAGTAATATAAGCCGTAAATAGCGGGGTTTTCACATAAAATAAAATGTGTGGGGTCAATCTCTTGCACACTACCTAGAATAGGTCTATTAAGATCATAGCGCCATCTGTGTCAAAAAACCGCCATCTAGGCCACCAAAACTACAACATAGAAAACTGCCCCGCTAGGGTGCGTAACGCGTGAAAATTACGAAGACGCAAATAATAGCCAACGATAAGAAGTTCCTTGTCACAGTTTTTTTTCAAGTTTTAGGAAGAGGTTGGTAGGTTTAAAGGTTAGTACCTATGGGAGGCAAACGTCATCTTCCTTCTTAAAATAGCGATTGCGAGCGCTTACTTATTTAACTAACTGCCAGTTCTATGACACAGTATGACACAATATGCCATGGCGTTAAGCGGTCGTCAGTTTGCTTATAAGCGCTCGAAACCGCTATTTTCTGCCAAACACAAAAATTTTTGGGGATAGGAAATTGTATTCAATCGTCCTATTTATTTTGTAGATTTATATGCCGCTAGATAAAAGCAAAGTAAATTAAGTATATTGTATTAAAAATTCAATATATTTTTTGCAAAATGATATAGTCAAGTCTCTGAATGCTTTTCTTTACTCAAACATAAAACGACTCTGGGGCAGGATACGAACGTCTCCTTTAGATGATAGTAACATAGAGGATAGATGGAAGAGAACAAAAGACAACATTAATACAACAGCTAGTAAATATCTAGGAAACCGAAAGATCGTATCTCGAAAAAAATGGCTAACTACAGAAATAATGGATATCATGATGGAAAGTAGACAACTCTGAAATAAAACAGACGATAGAAAACATGAAAATCACATGAAAATGAGTTTATTTCCATAGATTTCCATTGATAGAAGCATTGAGAAATACAAAAGACTTACAAACCTTATTACTAAGAAATGTAAAATCTGCAAAGAAAAAGACATTGACGAGACATGCATAAAAATTGAAAAGCTATTTAATCGAGGACAAATGGATAAAGCATACAAAATAATAAAATAATGTAACCAAAAACATGAAACGAAAAGCACAGCTATAATAGATGATGTGGAAGCGATACATTGAAACATTATACCAAGGGAGAGGTTTAAATGAAAATGATTTAGAAACAGAAGAAATGGTTGACGAGGACGCTTTGGGCCCAGAAATAATTAGAGAGGAATTTGACAAAGCTTTGAAGAGCATTCAAAATGGTAAAGCAGTAGGAGAAGATTGGATACATATAGAACTGATAAAATATGCAAACTGTGAACCAATTTTAGATGAAATATTTGATATAATAAAACAAATATATAGAACAGGAATAGTGCCACAAGATTTTAATGTCAGCAAACTTGTGACCTTACCAAAGAAACCAAACACACAGAAATGTGAAGAACATAGAACGCTCAGTCTCATCTCACATGTGTCCAAAATATTACTCAAAATATTACAAAACAGATTTAATCAGTCAGGTATCAAACGACTCCCGGGAGTCGCATAATAATGGAATTTCTATTGTGTCTCGTTCACACATACTTGACGAGTTAAACTCACCATAGAAAACACTTTAGGAGATGACCAATGCGGGTTCCGGGAGAAAAAGGGGACAAGAGAAGCAATTTTAGCTTTAAGATTGATCATAGATAGGCGTATGGATGTGGGTTTGGATACTTTCATCGTCTTTGTCGACTTGGAAAAAGCGTTTGATAAAATAGACTGGGAGAAGATGATGAAAATACTGAAAGAAACAGGATTAGACTACAGAGATAGGAGAATCATATACCAACTGTATAAGGAGCAGGAAACCATGATAGAGATAGGAGAGGAAAAGACAAAGGCAAATATCAGACAAGGTGTCAGGCAGGGATGTCCGCTCTCGCCACTTATTTTCAACATATTCATAGAAAGTGCTATGAAGAAAATAGTAGAGTCAGAGAAAGGTGGAATTAAAATGAACGAAAAGCGAATACAGTTTATAAGATTTGCAGACGATATAGCATAAAATTAGGAAGCGACTTATAAAAACTTACGTCTGGAGTATAGCATTATATGGAAGCGAGACGTGGACATTGACACAAAGAGACAGAGAGAGGTTGGAAGCGTTTGAGATGTGGTTCTGGAGGAGAATGGAAAGAATAAGATGGACAGAAAAGAAAACAAAAGAAAAAGTGCTCAAAATTTTAAACGAAAAAGGGCTATTTTGAAAACAATAGAAAATCGACGAGGGAATATGATAGGACACTGATACGACATCATGACAGATTTCTAGATAATATCATAGAAGGAAAAATAGAAGGGAGGACAGGAAGAGGACGGCCTAGGATAAGCTATTTCGACCAAATGAAGGAGAAAATAAATGTCATGTCGTATCAGGAAGTCAAGATAAAAGTAGGCAGGAGAAAAAAAATGGAGATTACTCCACCGACAAGAGCGCGGCTCTTAAATTGAAGAAGAAGAATGTTTCATTTTAAAACATAAAATAAAAAACAATTATTTTTGATACAAATAGTCACCGCAAAAAAGTTATACAGGAAGTAAAACAGGATTTTCTTTCAACTTAAAACGATTAAGAGACTTGGTATGTCACATTTGGTACTTTTCCGAATGTGCTCAAGTTTCTTTTACAAGCTGCGGACAAAGCTGGTATGCATAGAATACTACTAGCAACTGAACGCAAAACTTGTTTTGTAAAAAACCGTTATTTAACCGTGATTTATAGTAATATCTTGCAAATTCTATTAAACGTTGTCTACTATTCCGTATCCTATCGGTAGGCTACCGTGCGTTTTGGTAGACTACGGTAGACTTACAACGCTAGTTCTGGGTAAACAATTAATATGATTGTTTTTTAATACCGTAGAGCTAAACTCCTTAAATAAATGTTTAATATTAAATGTTTTTAGTGATATTACAATTGTTTTGGGTCTATTTTCGGTGGAAAATACATGATATGTCTCTTGTGGTAGAAAATCCCTTAAACAAAATTTCCATCAATGAAATCTTTTCTTTGACTTTGCCATGGTTGGATAAAAAAAAATATTTCAAAAAAGGTATTAAATAAAAAGACCCTAATGAATAATAGACTCCCTGAATCAAGGAAGATTTTCTTGCTCTGGCTACCCTTATTGGATAAGCGCCCCCCTGCCTGACAATGTCATGTCATATATCTGTCGCAGTCAAATCGTATAATTCCGCCGTTTACATAAGGCGTCGTCAGTTTATAAACGCTCGCGGATTTGCAAAATCCAGAGGGCAAAATGCTAACTGTTTAATTGTCATAATTTCGACGACCGTTGGTTAGTTCATGCCGATTTGGGGTGACCATGATAAAACACAGTTTCGTGGGACAAATAGGACTTATCAAAGTAATAAGAAGAAATTTTAAAAAAACTAATTATTATGGAAGTAAATCAGTTTTGTGATATTTATTTTTAAATAAACAATGGCAATGACTGTACAATAGCAATGGCACTGTTAGGGCAATCCAGTTTTAGAGTAACATAGTCCACATCACTAAAACTCATTAATTACATAATATTCTTCAGCAATAATTTATAAAACTCTGCAGGTGTCCTGCGGGTCTAGGATTCCATGGACACCTTAGCGTTCTTGAGGTGCCAGATAACCTCAATTTTTTTGTCATTGTTCCATGGATTTATTTTCGTTCCCAATTGAGTATTCTAAAATGTTTGTATTTCATTATTAAAAATGTTTTTGAAATTATTATTACCAAGCATAACATCAATCATACACGTCGTATTTCCACTGTTTATCAATCACATTTTCACGTATGAATTCACTATTTGACGCCATTTTTCTTTAATGCTCAATAGCGACACCCGTGGTGCGAAATAGAACTAAATTCTAAATTTTTCACGGCATTATGTGTAATGCGTTTCGGTTGTGGATTAAATGTTGTGGAATTACATATAATGACTCGGCATTATACATTTTGCCTTCGTCATTTTGCAAATCCGCGAGCGTTTATAAACTGATGACGCCACATGTAAACTGCGGAATTATACGATTTGCCTGCGACATATCTATTGGCCAGAAGATCAAGATAGATCCTTCCTTGTAATCTGTGCTTGTCGCACTGTAATCTGTATCTGTCTCTGTCTTACCTATGTTCTGTATTCATCTGTTGTGGTAGTACCACACATACTCTTACTAATCTGTGGTACCACAGATGAATAATTAGTACGTCGTATTGTACCAAATTTTTTTGCGATTGTGTAATAGCAATATTTGATATTTATTTGAACGTTCAAAATGTTGTCGAGAGTGGCCGCCCGTTCCAATAAGCTGGGTGCCTTGTCTAGATTTTACAGCGAGGGTGTCGGTCAAAATCAAGGATCAACTACCTCGTCGCCACCACCAGCGCGAGCTCAGGCTCAAGTCGATGTCCCTGGACTAAGCAGTAATGTTGTTCATCCTGCTTCTCAGCCCGTCGGTCCCGGCGTCGACCCTAACAAGAATGGAGCTTATAAAGTCCCCGAATACTTTTGCTATGACAACATGAGCTTTTTTGAAGCTGAAATTGAGATGTCCAAGTTTAGGTTACCCCAGCCATCTGCAGTCACTAAGTAATGTGCTAGTTCAATGATGTTTTTAATTCTATTAGAATATTAGTATTATCCTGATTCATTTGAATTTTCCTTTATTAAACTAAAATGTTTATGAGAACACAAAGTACAGGCTCTTACCATTGATAACAGTATGTTAACTACTGTTGTGCATATAATTCTTGTTCATTTTATGGAACTAATATCAACAAAATGTACAGTAGGTATTTATTAAATAATAACATTGCCTTTTTTGGGTTTTTATTTTAATCATCTGATTACCATACACTCTATAAACCTACAACTAAATAACATAAAATGCAACATTATGGGTAAATAGCAATAATGTACGTGGTTTTTACAAATTTGTGAAATACTCCCAAACACATACACAATGCTAGACTGCAACTGAAGCAGCACCACTGATAATTACAGCAGCTTCTTGTTCGGTCAGAGTGGTTTCTGCTTCAATGCCCTCAACACACTCCACCGAAGCTGATTGTTACTTCTTCTTAGTAAGTTTCTCCGAAAGGTCATCAAAGGTAGGGTCTTGGAGATTGATCATGAGACTGTTGCCAGGAAGGAAGACACGGTTTTGAGATTGGGCAATCATTCTAGAAATACTTTGAGCAGCACGAATTTTACGCAGTTTCAAGTAACCAGGGTTCATGCCCATAGCTTTACCCAACATTTCTGCAGCTTCAGCTTCTCCCTCAGCCTGTACAATCTTCTGTTGACGCTCCTGCTTAGCTCTTTCAACAACAAAAGCAGCTCGCTGAGCCTCTTGCTGCGCAACTTGTTTAGCTTCAACTGCTGCAGTGTATTCTTTGCCAAAACTCAACTCTGTGAGCGAAACATCATCAAGAATGATGTTGAAATCAGCAGCTCGCTCCACAAGCTCTCTTCTGATTAATAGAGAGACTTGTTGACGTTGTGTTATAAGTTGAGAAGCATTGAACTTGGCAACAACTGATTTGAGCACTTCATTGCAAATAGAAGGTAATACTTTTTCGTCATAATCAGTTCCAAGCTGTCTGTACATCACGGGTAAGTGATTAGCGTCGGGGCGGGACAGCACTCGTAAGGAAATGTTTACCATTTGCAAATCCTTGGATCCCGTAGGCGAAGAGATCTTGCGGGGTCGTGATCTAATGTCATAAATGATGGGGTACTGGAACCAGGGTATGCGGAAATGAAGGCCCTCGGTCATGACAATCTGCTGGATCCCACCAATTCTGTTGAACATGATAGCACGGTGACCTCCCTCGACGGTAAACAATGATTGTGAAATTCCATAGGCCGCCGCACCAACCACAGCTGCAAGTTTCAAGCCGATACCTAGACCAGGTGGCCCACCTTTGGCGAACTTCCCAGCCATGTCGTTTAGCTTGCTTTGAGCCATAATTGATAAATGTAATAAAATAAATGCAATAGAACTTAACTTTTGTGCTAAACTGCTCGAAATGGAATAAGAAAAAATTATAACCTCAAATGTCTATAGAATTGTGCAACGAACGAGACCATAGACAAAGCCAACTTCAACTTCAACAAACCTAGGAAGCCGTTCATTGGCAGAGAGAAGAAGCTCAATATCACTCAATATCAATAGAGCTCAGCATGGAATAATAAAAAAACTCTAAGCGCATAGATAAATTTGATATGACAAACATACTCTTTCTATTGTAATCTGTGATGATGAGACAAATGAAACTAATCTGTGCAAATGAATGACGTTTATTTATGTTTTGAGCAGTGTTGCCAACTCAGTGGATTTTCCACTAGTTCTGGTGGTTTAGACTATCCTTTTAGCGAAGAAATTTTGGATTTAGTGGCTAGTGGTTTTGTCTAGTGTCTTTGATTGCTTCAGTTAGTGGTAAGGCACCACAAAAACCACTAATAACTCACAAGTTTCTATTTACAATATTATAAATTTTATTTCCAAATATCAAGGCGTATGAGCCCTTAGCACGGAATAAGCAGTTTTCTGGTCATTAGATGTTTATATCAACGAGAGATGGCGTAACTTTAGGAAATAACTTTTTAAACTTTATTTAAGTATTATAGATTACAGCAGAGGTATTTAACTATTTAGTACTATTATTATATTCTGTGGCAGAGCGTTATTGTTTTTTAGCAATGTAATAAATAAACAAAAACAATATCAGCTTTACCACAAATAAATCAACGACATTTAAACAGTTGTTCAAGTATTTTTTTCTTTATTGTGGTAAAGCCATGATGATATGAAAAATGAATATGTACCATTAGTAAATAAATGACTTAATTATGACAAAACAGTATCTTAATTAATGTAAAGGTCATTAACGCATTTCAAATATTTCCCAACGCACTTTTTTCTTCTTTGTTTATGGTTTTCCGCCAACGTGAAAAAAATGATCCTAAAGCCATCTAGTGAGAGTATAAAGTGATGGGAGAAAACAGCTCATTGATTCGTGAAACTTATTGTTGTTGTTTCTGTAACTAAGACCCACTTGCGCATGATATCTTAACCCAGAACTACAATAACCCTGGGTTAAATCATCATTCTGTGCTGTCAAAGTCAAATAAACTGACAGAGACAGAATGATGATTTAATCCTGGGTTAGCGTAATCCTGGGTTAAAACATGGTGCGGGAGTGGCAAGTGTGCCTTAGTGGTTTTCTGGTGGTTTGCAAGA
The DNA here is from genome assembly GCA_963584085.1 of Pyrausta aurata. NCBI lineage: Eukaryota > Metazoa > Arthropoda > Insecta > Lepidoptera > Crambidae > Pyrausta > Pyrausta aurata. The sequence continues at coordinate 3,780,144 of OY757266.1, read as the reverse complement.
CCTATGGGTGTTTAGTGGTTTTCGGTGGGCCATGGGACCACATTTGGTGGGTTCGTAAAAATAAAGTTGGCAACACTGGTTTTGAGTTTGACATTTGATTGGCTAGCAATTTGCAATGCAAGGAAAAATGGTTTTCGTCTGAAAAAGTGACAAATATTTATGTCCTGAAGCCTTTGTTCTACCAATATTCATCAAGATTAAAACAACGCTGCATCCAGCTGTACTATTCTGAAAGTTCCTTTGATTTGGAACGTCTTTAGCCATGGATTCGTGCATCGGTGTTGAACAGGATTTAGACAAAGCACTATCAAAATTTACTTCTCTGAATGACCATACTGACAAAGTTTTAGCTGATATTATTGATCAAGTCGAGAATCTGAAGAAAGAAATTGCTAAACGTAAGTTATTTCTAACATCTTTATCGACCTTTATTGCTTATTGTTTACTTTCACTTTGTATTCTTCGCAACCGTTCTCTTACTTCACAATGATTAATTTAGCAAAGAAAATTATTATTTTCTACATTTTACTGCTATCTTTTTATCAAAGCAGTGCCCAAAAATGATTTCTTTCTTTCTTTTAATTAAATTATATTCTGGGTGATAGCTTGATAACTTTCATTTCTTATGGCCCTTGGTATCATCATTCACTTGCGGTGCGTTTTTTAAAGAAAATCAACATACTGTTATGTTTAATGAATGTGTAATGTGTGAGAGGTTAATGATTTGCCATGAAAAAAATAAACAAGCTTGATATCAAAATGCTATGCATTTACTTTCACTCAGAGTGGAGAAAACTGTTGAATTATTGTTTAAAACTATACTACACAGATTAGGCCGCATTTTCAAATTACTTTACAAATTATCAAATTTTGGCTTATTTAACAACAATACCATACCATTTTGGAACTGTGATGGATTACCATAAAAGTCATAAAAAGTCATAAAAGTCGTTTATTTTTGCATATAGACCCACTGGGGGCACTTATACACGTCCCAATATAGACCCTACCACAGCTTCGGGACAATTGTGGGCTAGTGCTGAGAAGAAGCTGCGCAAGAAACTCAGTCACTATTGTCAATGCCTCTTTTCAAAAGTTTTACAATGTTTGTGGTTATCATGCAAGTCCATACATTATTATCTTTTAAATAATCATCTACTTTATATTACCCTTTCGTCATTAGGGTTTCTTTAATAACAATTTTAAATTTAGTAATCGGTAAGTCAACAATGTATTCTGGTAGTTTATTGAAAAATTTAATACATTTCCCCAGGAAAGAATTACCAACCCTTCGAAGCCTGAATTGTGGAATAGCAAGCTTATCCTTATTCCTAGTATTATATTTGTGTATATCACTTTTTTTCGTAAATGAATCTAAATTTTTGCGTACATACATTAAATTTTCATAAATATACTGAGAGGCTACAGTTAATATTCTAATTTCTCGAAACACCTCTTTTAAGGAATCTTGAGGTTTTAGACTATAAATAGCACGCACGGCCCTTTTTTGTAATACAAAAATTGATTCTATATCAGCAGCTGAGCCCCACAATAAAATTCCGTAGGACATCAAGCTATGGAAATAACTAAAATAAACTAACCTAGCTGTTTCTACATCAGTTAAACGCCTAATCTTCCTTACAGCAAAAGCAGCCGAGCTTAGTTTCCTTGACAAGGTCTGTATATGAGGACCCCATTGTAGTTTGGAGTCTAAAGTGATACCCAAGAATGTTGTGGAGTCAATGGTATCAAGGGATTTATCTTTGATCTTAACCTGAGTTGGTGCCTGTCGGACGTTAGGCATCGTAAACTTAACGCATTTTGTTTTACTTCCATTAAGAAGTAGGTTATTAACAGAACTAGAGATGCGCCGAATAGTGGTTTCACCGAATAACCGAATACCGAATACTATTCGGTTCAATCTTTACCGAACCGGATATTCGGCCGAATTATTCGGTTTACCATTACACTGCATTCCCGCGTAAACAGGCTCAAACATGCACGCCGCCTATCGCCGCTGGCTTGTTGCGAGCGAGCCGAACCACGCCGCCCGCCACCCGCGCACACACCGCGCTGTTACTTTGCTTTAAAACATTGCACGAGTAAGGAGTAAATAAGTTTAAAAAAAATAAGTTTAAAAGTAGGTAACTAGTAAAATGAATATTGAGCTAGGGTTTAAATAAATGTTCAATTAAATTTTTAAATTAATGTTGTTAACTATACTATAGGTCGAGAAACAAATATGTGGACTTAAGATTTTAAAATACATGTTGATTTCAAGTTTAATTGCTTTCACTTATTAGCGTTCACGTTCACACGTTAACACGATTTTCGCAAGATAAGATGAGATAGGTAAGATGCATTTATTTACTCAAAACATGTGTAGTCATGTACATAACAGGTGTTTGTTTAGTTGAAGTATCAACATGTCTTGCCGATAGCCGGCATGTAAATATGCAAGTTTTATTTAACTTTTAAAAAACATAAGTCTTACATAAGAAGCTTGTCTTTCAGTTCTATTCAATGTTATGTAGCTAGGAAAATAAAAATACTCAAACCGAATATATTCGGCACTTAAACCGAATAATTCGGCCGAATACAAACCGAATATTCGGCACATCTCTAAACAGAACATACAAATACATTTACTGTTTGTCTGGCATCACTGCTATGTTGTGACGTATCTTGACATGACATGTCTTCCATATTCTTTACAAAGTAGTTGCATAAGTTTAAGCCTTCTTGATGATTTATGAAGTAAGTAATTTAATAATATTAATACCTTATTTTAATATTTACAGAAGCACCAAATACACCATTGACTCAAACACAAGCCATGGTTGCCAACGAACTAGCAGCGCGGGTGAAACAGACAGTATTTCAGATGTCAACAGGTATGCACTCATAAAAAAACAGGTACATTATGAAAATTACAATCTTTTAGGTAGTAAGTCTTTCAAGAAATTTATTGTTCATAAACATTACTATGTTTAGCAGTGGACATCCTTTGGCTGAAAATGATGATGATGACTACAATTAAATATAAGTGTCATTTTCATCAAAGGCCAAATTTCTGCTCTGAAAGATTTTCTTTTAAAAACCCTATGACTCTTGATGTTTTTTAAAATGCTGTTCTTCTTCAACTTCAGAGCTGCACTCTTGTGTATGGAGTAAATTGCCTTTCTTTTCTTTTATATGCCTTCTTCTTGACCTCCTGTAAAATTTTGTTAGTAGTAATAAATTTTGTAAGAATTTATTTGTGTACGAAAAATAGTGGTAAATTAACACCATATATATGTCATACTTGTAATAAAAATACGAAAAAAGTTTATAAAAATGACTAATTGATACATCTGTAAACCTTCTATCACTAGAGCACCGAGAACTACACGCAACTGTTTCACGAGTGGGCAAGTCCATCGACAGACACTTCATTGCTGATTATGGCTCAGTGGCTCCAAAGGCGGAGTCCTTCTGCACAGATACAAACAGACCAATAATGGAGCAAGCTATTGCTCAGCATTTGTATAGACAGGTAAATATATGATAATAATATGCCATCTCATACAGAGATATTTAATTAGATTTGTGAAATATTCTTCCAATATTTATTATTATTTCTTGTTTTTGTACATTGTGTAAGATGGAGCCACTAATGTTATTGAGTTATGATAACTTGGTATTTGGTGATAGGACATTGATACATGTCTGTTGTCATGCTATGAAACTACTTTTCA